>CP092884.1:19200735-19235257 GCA_030710605.1 Cordylochernes scorpioides | reverse complement strand
ATCAGTGACCATAGACCAATTTTAACAACCCTAAACTTCAAAATTGTGAATGTTCAACAGAATAAAAGAACATGGAACTTTAGGAAAGCCGACTTGAAAAAATTCACAGAAAAGCTTGAAGAACTGTGCAACAAGAATTGAATTACAGAATGCTTGACAAAAACTTGGTAAAATTCTCTTCGAACATATCCAAAGCTGCAAAAGCATCGATACCTAGAAGGAGACGTAAAGACCTGTGGATACCTTACTGGAAGGACCACAACATCGAGGCAATGATTTCAGAGAGAGAGACAATATCAACGAACTTCTTAAAACGAATAAAACAGAAGAAAACAGAAAGGAACTCATTGAAATTATTCACAAAATATAAAAAAAATATTCGGATATGCAAACAAGAAAAATGGCAGAATTCTGCGAAAAATGGATCCAAGAAAGGACAGCCAACACTGGAATATGATTAGAGTGTTAGAAAACAATCAAAACCAACACCAATCCTCCAATACTCTAACCGGCATGAATAGAACAGCGAGAAAGAACAAACAGATGACTGACATATATAATTGCTGAATATCTTTCAAGCACTTCCAGATTCAACTACACGAATGGAGACAGGACTCTAAAAAATAATATAAACAAGTTAGTTAAACAAGCAAGAAACTACCATCAGCAAGATATTTTCTCGAGAGACTTCACACTGAATGAGCTAAACTCGTCAATAGAAAAGTTAGATCCAAGAGGTCACCAGTAGATGATCTAATCTTTGGTCAAATGATTAAACACTTTGGATATAAAGCTAAAAATCAACTCCTACGAATACTGAACATATAATGGCAAACTGGTAAACTACCAAAGAATTGGAAGATATCAATTATAGTGCCAATACTGAAACCAAACAAAGATGCCAAGGAATACAAGAACTATCGACCAATTGATCTCACCAGCATTCTTTTTAAAATAACAGAACGAATTATCCACTCTAGGCTCATAGTCTGGCTCACTAACAATAATAAAATAAAACTACCAAACTGCCTATAGATCCAGACACTGTACAACTGATCAACTGTTCTACTTCTGCCAACCAATAATAGATTCTTTCCAGGAAAAACCGCCAAAGAAGACAACGGCCCTATTCCTGGATATGACCTCAGCTTTTGATTGAGTGTGGAGGGAGAAATTACTTGAAAGGCGGCACAACATCGGAGTAAGAGGAAAAACCTTAATCTGGATTGCAGACTTCTTAAGGGGAAGAAGGATAAAGGTTCGGGTCAATGGAGAATTTTCCAAGGACCGAAGAACATGGGCTGGTGTACCTTAGGGATCTGTGCTCAGTTCTTTACTCTATTTGCTATATATTAACTAACGACTCCATCCTTACCTCACTGAAGAAACAAAGGTTGCCTATTATGCAGATAATATAGCCATATGGCACACAAGTAGCAGTATAGAAAAATCGGAAAAAAATACTAAACACATCAATGAGAGGACTGGAGAAGTGGGCAATGGAACTCCAAATGACCATAAACCCAATAAAACCAAACCTATGCGTCTTCTCCACTGACGGGGGGAAAAGCATAAATATAACCACAAAATAAGCATAACCAACCAAATAATTGATAAAATTAGAAATCCAAAATAACTAGGTGTGATACTGCAGTCCTGGATCTTTCCAGTTGGTCTCGAGGACCACGCCATCACCATCCCCTCAGCGGCGAAGTACGCGATCTACATCTACGTATTCATCGTAGATCGCAAAATGCGTGGTGTCGCTGGAGACCCACTGGCGATTCTCCACCAAACACTGCAGCGCTGGCAGAGGCGCCATATTCATTGTACATAGTGTATATATATATATATAATGCATATTATCTTTTTTAAATAGTGCAGACTGTGCACTTTGCATGCATTGAAAAGATGTCAACAGTATTTTAATTGTCATTGATGAGGAATTGCGATTTACAGAAAACATAATTAGCAACTCAAATAAAGCTACCAGAAAACTGAACATTTTGAGATGAGTATGTGGAAAAAATTGGGGAGTAAAGCCCAGAATTCTCAGAACAAAATATATCACCTCAATAAGGCCGATAATGGAATATGCAACACTCGTCTGGGCTTCCTCAAGCTCATCACTAAAAGGAAGACAAGACAGTGTTCAAGCAAAAGCGGCCAAAATAATCACTGGTGCTGTTTCATCCACCAACAATGAGAAAATTCAGAGAGAATGTGGTCTAGACCTACTCGCTCGAAAGCAGAAGACAAAATAAAAACAATAAAATTCACCAATAGCTTAAAAAGAAAATAAACTTAACACATATCCCATAAAACCTATTAAAACTGGACACAAAAAAAAAGACTCAAAAGACCTTCAACACTTTAGTACGACAAGAATATTAGAAAGGGCATAAATATGAAACACAATGACTTTCAAATTCAAGAAAAACCAATATTTCCTACCCCAGTGCCATCAAATGTAATCATCAATCTTAACTTGAATGAACTCTGCACAAAAATAAAAAGAGCGAACAAAAACATACTTAAAAAGAAAGGACTTGACACAATTGGTTCAAAAGATCAGAGAAATTATTTGTTGTTGTTTCTTATCCCCTTGTGTAAAGTTTACACGAATTCCATGAGTTCATGCTCTTCGAGCTGTTTTATGATAAGCAGCCCCCTCTCCTAAAGATCTTGTTCAGTGCATTTAATGCAAGCCACAATGTCTTCTGGAGATGCAGGTGCCAAGCTACATTTTGGGCAAGTGAGGTAGATTTTGTTGTTATTTTTTATCTTCAATGACTTGAGATGGCCTATTCTAAATCTTGTAAGTGTCGTTTGATGCTGTCTATTTCTGATGTTCAGAGCTCCTCCTGGGTCCACTCCACTGTACCAACTGTGCTGGGCCCGGGGCCCTAGTTCTGAGCATGGAGAGTGGGTAGGACTATGTGCCTGGCATCTGCAGCCCTCTGCACCCGACTCGTGGGTAGTAGCGGTCTGTACCTGCCTGCCTGAAAGAGGGTAGTAGTGGCTAACTGATCACAACAGACCATTGTGGAACTCAGTGGAAGAGTTAGCGATGCTAATAGGGGTCTGTGACAGGAGTGACGTCCAGTTGAAGATTACGCAAAGTAGGAAGGCTTGACGGCTACCTACATATGCTGATCAGCACCTTCCTGTTGTGCGTCCTGAGCACGTTTCTAACAAGAACGTGGCCAACGTTGACAGCTCTTCAGACAAGTCTGGAAAGACGGATATGCCCAGTTAACCCTTGCGTGACATGGTGGCGTTCTAGTGTCATTATAATACAGGTCACACCCCCCCCCCCCCCCCAATAAAGATTGACACTACCAATGGGATTCAGGTAGCGCCTGAGAAAGGGTGGGAGGCAGATCCCTCTTGCCGTGGAGTGAACGACCTAGTCAGAGCTGATGGGCCAGCTCGACATATTGGGTCTATTAACTTCTCATGCATCCCTCTTGAAAAACCCCTGAAGACAAGGATAAGCCCGAGGACGCTCAAATTCCCTCGGGATCCGAGCCTATGCCCAATAATTCCTCGTTGGATATTTCTAATAATTCCCCTGCCGCGCCCACTAATGGCCCAGGGAAGTCCCCTATGGAAGCAGGCACCCTCCGCACAGTGAGAGTCGACACGACTCGAGAGGATAGGCAGGGTGCCCACTTGAGTCCGCGAAAAGCGACGCGGCTGCCTGAGGATTTGAGCTCGGGTGCCTTCCGCACAGCTAGCTCTGTATACCCAGAGCGAGAGGATAGGAAGGATCGTCCTCCCCCCCTGATATCCGCCTCAACAGGATCATAAACATGGAGATCCCTGTGGATCCTTTCCTGTTGATTGACCCTTCGTCTGAGGCGAGAATCGGCTCAATAGTCGAGGAGTCGGGGGCTGCGATGGATGCCACCAAGGCATAGTACCTCAATGACCTGAATGAAATGAAGGAGTTTCTAAATCAGGCATTGGCACCCCAGAAGAAGTGCACGAAGCTTAAGGAGCTTGCTGAGGCGTTCAGGACTCCCTAGACACCATACGTCGAGTGAGGAAGATTGGAAATATTCACCCAAACATCCTCGAGCAATGCTTCGATAAGCTCCTCAAGAAACATAGGTCGGCTCTTGGAGAGCTCGAGTTCCTGCGGGTGGAGAAGCGGAACCTGGAGGAAAATATCCTCAGTCCGACCACCCTGCAGTATGGCATAGAGAGGGGAGTGGCAGCGGCTCTTTTAGAGTTGCTGAAACTAGCTGAGGTCGAGGTATGTCCTCCCAATGACGCTTCCCCAGTCCTCCCTAGACGAGAGACGCCCCGAAACGAGAAGACGGAGGAGCCCGCAAGGGCCTGCAGTTTCTGTCCTGAGGTAGAGGGAAACCCGGTTCAAATACCAGCTAGAGACGAGAAAGCTGTTCCGCCATCTCCCCCAAAACAACCTGTTCACACTAGAAACAGCGAGATGGCGGAAAAGAAGAGAAAGAATAAGAAAAGGGTTAAGAAGCCTTCAGCAAAAGAGGAAGAGAGTAGGACTGAGGTGACAGCCGGATCAAAAGAGGACCCACCGAGAGCGACGCCTACAGAGGAGGTGAAAGAACCTCCTCCCCCAAAGAAGATCAGGGCTAAAGAGGTTAAGGATCCCCCCAAGGCGGCCAAGACTACCAAGCCAGAACCCCCAAAGGTCAAGGGCCCCCCTAGATGGAAGGAGGACCTGACCCTGGTAGTTGAGTAGAGGGAGGATGCGAGGTCTGGGTTAATGCTCGCGGTGCTGAAACGCATCTCTGGTAGCATTCCTGGGCACCGCTATGATCTCAAAATGATTCGGGGTGGGGGAGCTGTGGCCCTCATTTTGAAGAACCCCGAAGACAAGAAACTGGCCGTGGAGGCTATAGAGAGGGAGCCTGCACTGAGGCTAGGAGGCTTCAAGAGGGCCAGGAGGGAGCTGATTCTCTTGGGTGTCAACTCTGACATCAAAGAGGAGACGCTAAGAGATATGGTGGTGCTCCAAAATTCGGGGTGTGGGGACTTCTTGGAAGGATACATGAGATTGTATCCAAAGAGTACAAGGAGGCCCTACGCAACGAATTGGGTCATTTCGGGCCTAAAGGAAGCCACCATGAAATCCCTCCTGGTCAAGAAGAGGTTGGAGATAGGTTTCAGGATGGTACCTATCAGGGTGAATGAGGCAGTGTCAACTTGCTTCAGGTGCCTCAGGCCCGGTCATATCGCAAGAACCTGCGAACATCCTAAGAGGTGTGGGAGGTGCGAGGGCGTGCACTCCCAAGAACAAGGATGCGATATGAAGCCGGGTTGTTGGCTCTGTTCAGAGGACAACAAGAGGTACGGGAGGAAATACAACTCTAATCATCACCCCAGGAGTACGCAGTGCTCGGTGAAGGCCTGGTACGTGAATGGAAGGCGATGGTAGAGGGGCCAAACAAGGAGGTGTGGAGGTTCGTGCAGCTAAATTGCGCTAGTTCGAGGAGGAGCTCCGAGGAGCTAGACCGGATCACGTTATCCTGGTGCAGGAGATGTACCTGGAGGATGATGGGAGGATGGGTCTAGATACTCGTTACAGCTTTTTCTCTAGCGAGTTCAACAAGGCCGCCTTACTGGTCCGGGGAGATCTTCCTTGTTTGGGTTGTGGGTCCTGGGAGGAGGCGGCGGCTGTACAGATCGAGGCGGCGGATCTAAACCCAGCTGTTTGGGGACAGGGAGGAAAATTCTAAAGGAAAGGCGCTGGTCGATCTTGTTATTGGTCAGAGTCTAGAGATTTGGAACGTCTATTTTATTTATTTATTATCATTTACAAAGCACGCGATATCCGTCTTGGATATTTGCATGCATAAACAAGTTTGGGAGCTTATTTACAGTAATTATTAATATGATTTTAGTTATTATAATAGAAATTATTAACATATTTGTCAGTTTGTTAACGATTTAATTACCCTATAATGAATATTAGTGAACATCACAGATAAGAACAGAAATTTAGAGCTATTTAAAGCATATAACTATATGTCAGTTATTACAGCCCAGGCTATCTATTACTAAAAAACATTCTACAAAATCTATTAAAATTAATATACATATATCTATTATTAACTATTTGATTTAGACAATTTATATTTATTTGATTTTTGATTCTCAAGTCCTCTACAAGTCGACAGTCCGTTAGAATATGTACAGGATTTTCTTCTTCTGCACCACATGAGCATTTAGGCGAATCCGTCTTTCTGACTTTGTACAAATATGATCTAAAGTTACCGTGTCCAGTAAAAAATTGGACATTGTAAAAATTTGGATTGACATATTTGGGTATTTGGGAATCAGTGAAGAAGGACTTGAAAATGGTATTAGTCTTCTCATGGTATTTCTGCAATTTTTCCCTTATATAATTAGAAATTATATTCCTACTTGAAGAGTCAAATCGGTTGTAATTTATTTCGGTTTTCAACATGTTAGATTCAATATAATCAGTAAGTTTGGGGACTTGTGCAAGTATATGTGTACAATCCGATGATGTTGTACTGTAGGCCTGTATACAATGTTTTAATATACTATATTGAAGAGAATTTAGTTCGTCCTTAGACTTTTTGTTTATGAATGGATACCATATTGGGTAACCATAAGTAATTGTACTTCGATATAATGTCTTATACAATATCAGTCTTCGTCTAAAGTCTAGACCCCATGCTTTCTTTGTCAGGCCAAATAGGTATCCACTAGCTCTAGTTACTTTTATGATCATTTCATTAACGTGAGGCGTAAAGTCCAGTTTGCTTCTGACTCGGTGATTTTTAATAGTCACTCCTAGGATCTTAAGTTCTTCAGCCGGTTTAATTAACTTGCTACCTGAGACTATTATATCGCTATTGCATTTAAATAAATATAATATTTTTGTTTTTTCATCTGACAATTTTAATTTACGACTTTCACACCACTTATTGATTTTTCTTAATACATTATCTATTGTCTTTCTTAGTTGTTCAGGAGTTTTATTCCAACATATTAGCGTAATATCATCTGCATATCCTATTGTTTCACAATTATCATCCAGATTATTATTCAGTATCTCATTAATAAGAATATTCCATAATGTGGGAGACAGTGGTCCTCCCTGTGGACATCCTTTACTTAGTTTCTTATTAATTTCAGTTGAGGAATATCTAAATCTTATTCTTCTATTATCAAAGTATGATTGTAGAAGTTTTATCATTGAAGCCTGCACACGATCTTCATCTAGTCTTTTCATCAAGGCCGGCCACCAATGCATTATCAAACGCTGCACTAATATCCACTGCAATTATTGCTGCATATTCTCTTGTTTTATGCTCTAACGCAATTTTTATTATTTCAGTTAGTGCAGTAATAGTAGATTTCGATCTTCTAAAGCCATGTTGTCGATCACTTAGTAAATTAAAATCTTCATAATATTTTATTATTCTGTTATTAATTATTTTTTCAAATATTTTAGAAATGTTGGAATTAAGACATAAAGGTCTATAATTTTTAAAGTTATTAAAATCAGTTTTTCCAGGTTTCGGAATAATTATTGCCTCTGCTCTTTTCCATTCAGCAGGATAGTATTGTAGGTCTAAACATTTTTGAAATAGTTTCACCAATATAGGAGCTATATATTGTTTAGTGTGCCTTATCATGTTGTTAGAGATGTTGTCTATTCCGGGAGATTTCTTTGGATTTAATTTGTCAATTAAGTCGTTAACTTCAGTAATCATAACCATCTGTTTTTCTTTATTGAGTAGTTTTAAATTATAATTTCTTATACTTTTATGGATGTTTGTTTATTCTTCACATTTATCATCTGGAAATAAGTTATTCAATAATTCCTCACCCTTCTGCAAACATTCCATATCAGTATTACCCTCCAAAATTTGCATATTTCTCTTCCGCTTAGATCCACTTTTGATGTTTTTGTACACCTTATATAAGTTTCCATAAGGGTTGTTCGACTTGTTTTCCTCCAGAAAAATTCTCCATGATGCTTTCCTAGCTTTTTCTATTTCCCGTAAATACTTATTTCGTATGCTTTTATAGTATTGTTTAATATGATTAGGGCAATTTTTGTTTCTATAGTAACAGTTTCTAAGATAATGACAGTGATCCTTTAGAAGCTGTAAATTCGTATTCCACCACTTATTACTAATATTATTTTTGGTTGTCATATTATTATTTACTTTAAGTGAATTATGTGCTGCCTCAATCAGTATGTTCGTAAGTTCTTTTACCGTTTGATCAATCATTTCTGGTGTATCAACTATGTCTAGTAAGTTTTCAATTTTTTCTCGTTCAGTACTGTTAATTCTCTGACTAAAACTTAACCAGTTCGCATTTTTCTCATTAAATTTCCAAGTGGAATAATATTTTTCTGAACTAAATTGTTCGTTTGTATATATTTCAAAAGATATAGCTACATGATCTGAAATTTGCGATATCTGCTGTGTCTTCCAATTTCTGATCGCCGCAATTGCATGTTTATTTGTTAGTGTGAGATCAATCACACTTGCATCACGACACGTGAAAGTTTTACTATTATGGATAATTAAGTTTATTTCATCTATGATAGGGATCAGTCTATGTCCATTATAATTTTTCCTGATATCATACCATAACGGAGCTCTGGCATTGAAATCGCCGCAAATTATCACCGGTATATGTAAATTTGTATTAATTAACTTCTTCATAAATTCCTCGTGCTCACTTTTCATTGAATTCGGATGAATATAAATGTTGGAAAGATATATTTTCTTACTTTTTGTTTGTATGGTTATAGTTGTAGCAAATGAGTTAGTGAATTCTGTACTTAATTGAATTTTTAAGCTGCTATTTCTTACAATTATTGCCGTATTTATGTTGGGACTGTTCATCAATTGATATTTTGTACAAGGTCCTGGAAATATTACCTCCTCTTTGATTATATAAGGTTCTTGTATCATTACTATATCTGCATTTCTAATTTCATCAGATGCACAAAGCTCATTTATTGTTATCTATGGTGAATCGACGTTTGCCACGGCAAACGGTGAAAGCATCATAGACTTCTCCCTGGCAAGAACGAGCAGGATGCGACGTTTGAGGTTGGAAACGGACCCCACGGACGTAAGCGACCACAAACTCATCAGGTTTGAGGCCAGTTGTGAAGTGGAACCTCCATCAGTGGAGAGAGTTCCTCGGTACAGCATCAGGGGGCCTAACCATGAAAGATTCAGATGCCGGTTTTCTTGCACACTTGGGGATAGAATGGCTAGAGCAGTTGACAGAATTACTATTAATAGCATGGTCAATGAGCTCCACCAGGATATAACCAACACGTGCAAAACCTTGGGGTCTGTATCTGGAAAGGTTAACGCATTTAAAAGGCTTAAACAGTGGACCGAGGAGCTTGAGATCGAGAAGAAGAGAGTCAGGGCCATGAGGAAGCTATTCCAGAATAGTACGGGCGAAGAGAGAGTTAGAAGAAGAATAGCTTTCCAGAAGGTCCTAGCAGGGTACAAGAGACACACCAAAAGGGCGAAGAGGAAACACTGGAGGGAGCAATTCAAAACCGTACTGGAGATTAATGAATATGGTCTCCCTTACAGGGCTGTCTCTGGTAAGATAAGGTGCTCCGCTAACTTGAGGCTACTTGAAGGGGAAGATGGGTTTAAGACTCAGGACCTGAAGGAGACCCTGGACCTCATCTTGGATCGGCACTTCGGAAACGAAGAACCAGAGGACGAGATTTCTCTGACCACTTGTGGTTTGGTGGATCCACCTTTTTCTGAGAATGAGGTGAAACAGGCGGCTTTCAAGTTCGGGAACAGGAAATCTCCTGGTCCCGACGGGATCGATAACACGATCGTGAAAGCCCTGGTAGGAATGCACCCATCGCTTCTTGCCAGGTTATTCAATAGATGCCTGGACACTGGTAGTTTTCCTGAGGCATGGAAGGTTTGCCCGAGTAGTGCTTCTCGAAAAGTCTGGTAGAAAGGGTAATTCACCTAAAGATTATCGTCCGCTTTCTTTACTAGCGTGTCTAGGTAAGGTCCTGGATAGCCTACTAACTCAGCGACTGAAGCACTGGCTAGAGAGTAATGAGCTCCTTTCCTCTTCACAACATGGTTTTAGGGAAGGGAAGTCCACAACCACAGCTCTGAACGAGGTGTTAGAGGGGGTTGAGATGGGCTTAAATAGGGGTGCTTGGGTTCTTCTCGTGGCCCTGGACATTGATGGCGCGTTCAACTCCATGAGCTGGAACAAGCTGATAAGAAATTTGATAGACATGGGTTGTCCAGATAATGTGTGCAGCTTAGTTCATGACTTCCTGAGGTATAGACGGATTAGCCTCTGTTTTGGTGGGCTGAAGTTGGAGAGAATTTTTGCTAGGGATTGCCCCCAGGGCTCTTGCTGCGGACCTATTCTGTGGAATATCCTGGTAAACACCGTTTTCTAGGAGGAGCTACCTGAGGGAGCCAGGCTGGTTCTCTGCCGACGACCAGTTCCTCATCATTGAGGCTGCTTCGAGAGCGAAGGCTGAGAAGTGTGTTGAAACTTCTCTCCAAATCCTCTCGAACTGGGCCCATAACTCTGGCCTTAAGTTCAATGTCTCCAAAACTAAAGCCCTCAGCTTTAAGTCTAGGGACATAAAAACTAAAAGGAAAGGGATCAAATGGGAACACAAGCCGGCTATCCGGATGGAGGGACGGAGGGTAGCGTTGGTCAATAGGATGACCATCCTGGGGGTAGTCATTGATGACAAGATGGGTTGGCAATATCAGGCGGAGGAGATGGTGGCGAGAGGCAGGGAGGCGTTGTGCAGGCCTGTCCTGGTTGGCTCACAATAGGGGGTGGGGGGAGGAGGGTACTATTTTTAGGAACCTCTACCTCTCCTGTGTCGAGCCAATCCTGCTATATGCTTCCAGGGCTTGGTGGCGCCGAAACAGGGACCAGAAGGTGGCGAAAATTCTAGAGAGAGTGCAGAGGACATCGGCACTCAGAATCACAGGGAGATATCGCACTACCAGCAGTGAGGCCTTATTGGTCCTCGCTGGGCTTATTCCCCTGGGATTGAAACTAGAGGAGAAAATCATCAGACAGAAGATCTGGGAGAACAGGGAAGATGCCCTGGAACTTGAAGCGGGTGCCCTGGAATGGAAGAGGGACCCAAGGAAGCCTCCGCAGTGGTTTCCAAAGTGGAATTGGAGGGCCGACAGGGATTGGCACGGAGGTTTTCACTGATGGGAGTAAGTCTGGAACCAATAATGGAGCTGGGGTAGTGATTTTCACTAATGAAGAGCTGATCTTCCAAGAAAGCTTAACACTCAGAGTGGACGAATTGGTATTTTCAGCCGAGCTGGTTGCAATCAGGGAAGCTCTCAGAGTGTGTGCCGAGAAGAACTTCAGCCCGGACCGCCTCTATTCAAATTGTATGTCGGCCCTCGTCCCTATCAATCTGGAGAAAAGGCAACTCGCGCATCAAATAATCCAGGAGCTGGAGATGATGACGCGAGCTCCGGAGCTCCATTGGGTTAGGGGACACAGCCTCATCGAAGGTAATGAGTTTGCAGACAGGCTCGCTAAAGCAGGATTCTCTATAGGTAGATTAGTGAGGACCCCAGTGACCAAGAAAGAAGTGTATAGGGGGCACGTCCATGACATATGAAGATTCCAGGAACAGTGTGAAGGGGAGAGAGGTATTCAATTGGGTAACAACACCCAATTTACTCTGTAAGGTAATGTCCCACAAACTCATTAGGGTAGTTCGGGACATGGGCCTTTTCCCAGGAGTCTCCACAGATTTAAAATTAAGAGCAATCCTGATTGCGTCTGTGGAGAAAGAGATGTGGATGCCCGCCACTACGTCTTGGATTGTCCAAGGGTAGTGGGTGTGCAGGAAGAGAGAAGGAGGGCGAGGGGCGCGATCGAGAGTGAGCTGCTGAGAAACCACAGCAAGCTTCTTGAGAAAGCCCACGACGTGGCAGCTGAGCTTTTCCTCAGCTGTGAGTGAACAGAGTCGACCGGTAGCCGCCTCCCCGCGGTCCCTGCTTGACAGAGTAGATAGTTTCCTATTTTGCTGTGACTAGAGGCCACCGGTATAGAAATCCTTCCAGACACGTTGTCTGGGAGGTAGTTTTTCCAGGTACAATGTCCAAGCACTAGCTTGGATACCGTTACTTGACTTATTAGTTGAAAAGGATAGCAGCGAAGGGCATGCTTCGCATGCCGGCTTGTAGACCGAAAGGTATGGGTGGCCATCTGCTTCTAGGGTGTACCAACTGTGCTTAGGTGGGATCCTCCAGTTCTTGTTTATTTTTGTTTTGGCTACTGTTTCTATTTCTTTAAAAGTAAGTTTATTTTTCTGTAGAAAGGGTTCTTTTGTGCCTTTTTTCGCTAGCGCATCAGCAGCTTCATTGCCTTCAATGCTAACATGTAAGAGTATCCATTGAAGGTGAATTTTTGAGGTTTTCGAGAGTTTTTGGAGATAACCAATTATAAAGATGGACATCACGTGAGGTAAGATAAGTTTCTTTTAATTAAGCGAAATGCAAGCTTTCGGGACGAACGCCCTTATACAGGCAATTATGAATACGCGCAAAGATACAAATGGTAGGTAGGAGCGAATATTGATATATGCTATTGTTTAACATATTTACAAGAATTTTGCTGTAAAATTAGTATAGTAAGCTAAACAAAAGAAATGCAAATATATAACTATTATTTCAATTATTAACTTAATGACGGGAACTATTGTATATTTAATATTTTATGAAAAACTAAGATGCTACAGATGTTTCAGCCAAGAAAACACCATAGATGTCGGGAATTTCGATCTTTCTATTAATGCTATTGTGTTTGTGTGAGACTATGGATTCCAACACCAATCGTTGGTGTTGGTTGTGGATATGTCTATAGTGGATTACTGGATGGTTAATATCAAATGTGTGTCCTGTAGATGCTATATGTTGGTGGATGAGGGATTTGGGGTCTTTGTTGGTTATATAACGGGAATGCTCTGTCATTCTGATGGCCACAGTTCTACCTGTCTCACCCACATATGTGGCAGAGCACTGCTCACATGAGACAGAGTAGACTGCTCCTGTACTTTGAAGGGGGCTGGGAGGAGTGTCTGCTTTGGTTATGGGATGTCTGAGGTGTGTGGATATGTTATTGGTGTTGCTGAAAAAGGTCTGGATGCCATGGGTTTTTAGAAGTCTGGATATGTTGACTGTGCAGGGTGAATAAGGTAAAATACAAGTGGATCTATGAGCTGTTGGGGGTTTGTAAGGGCTGGGTACGTAATTGTGTCTATTAATAAAGTTAAGGGGGAAAGCTGAGGCAGTAAGATGAGGAATTACTAATTCTTTTTCTATGGTTTTGAATATGGGGAGGGAACAATGGGTATGTATTCGTTTTGTTAAAGTTTTAACTATGTTAATTTTATGGGACTATGGGGCAGTATGAATTGAAGTGGGTATAGTTGGGGGGGGGGAGTTTTTCTTGTAATAGACTGTGGTATGGAAGGAATTTGGAGTACGTATAATCAGTATGTCTAGGAAGGGGATGACATTCTTGTGTTCTTGTTCTAAAGTGAATGAGATATCAGGGTGATAATTGTTGAGGTCTGTTAGGATGGTGCCCTCTTGGCTGATTTTGCAAATGCAGAAAACGTCATCTATGTAACGCCGCCATATGAAGATGCTTGATGCATGTATTTGGTTAATCCACGCATCAATTTTGGTCCTCATCAAGAAAACTCACAAACAGTTACTTCGGGCAAGAATCAATGGGTGCCTCTCGAACATCAGGTTCCTCAGCAAGAGCATCAAGGGATTACTATACCTAACCGCCCAAAATATTCCAGAAGCAGAACTCATTGAGTTAATAACACGTACCACAGCAGACATTAAGAAACAAGAGCAAACTATCCGTAATAGACATGATAAGAAATTATCATTCTGGGCCTACAAATACTCATTTCCACTCAGTCCCAAAAATGAAAAAAAGGAAGCAGCCGCTAATGTTGTCAATCTGTCCAGCAGATCTTTGACTCCATCCGAAAACAAACTCTTGGCCAAAGGACTCAAGTACCGAATTCCTAGCAAACCTGATATACCTAAGACCATCAGCAGCATTGAAGCCACCATCAAAAGCTACAACCATCAAGATAAGTGCTCCATCAGGAATGCAGTGTCTCAAGCATTGCAAAAACCTTTCACCTTACCCTCAAACACCCACCTCGATCTCAAAACACTTAATAGGTTAAAGAACGCGAAATCCATAGTTATCAGTAGATCAGACAAAGGATCCAATACCGTAGTCATGGATAAAGATACTTACCACTCAAAAATGCTATCATTATTACAGGATGCCTCAACCTTCTCTCCTATATCGAATCAAGACAGTGTCACAGCAGTTAGGGATTTCAAGATTCCCCTTAATAAGTTGAAAAAATCCAAGCATATCTCTATAGAAGATTTCAGATCCTTCACCTCCAACCTTTGTGGCAATGCCTACATCTACGGCCTCCCCAAGACCCATAAACCTTCCATACCTCTCCGTCCTATCATATCCTACCACCTCTCGCCAGCATATCCTCTAGCTAAGTTCCTTTCTAATTATCTCTCCCCCCTCATGAATGCACACAGAGAAAATTATTACATTGCCAGCACCCCCTCATTCATCAATGAAATAACCACACTACATCCCACACCTGATTATATAATGTGCTCCTTCGATGTAACATCCATGTACCTTAGCCTCCCACACACCTTAATAACAGACAGTATACACCAGTTCCTTACCTCCATTAATATAGATCCCCAAATAGTCACCACAATAACACAACTTTCAGAAATATGCCTTAAAATGAACATTTTTACCTATAATCGTGAACACTTCAAACAGACCAAGGGTTCCCCTATGGGAAGTCCCCTCTCCTCCATAGCAGCAGAAATAGTGATGACCACAATTGATGCGTGGATTAACCAAATACATGCATCAAGCATCTTCATATGGCGACGTTACATAGATGACGTTTTCTGCATTTGCAAAATCAGCCAAGAGGGCACCATCCTAACAGACCTCAACAATTATCACCCTGATATCTCATTCACTTTAGAACAAGAACACAAGAATGTCATCCCCTTCCTAGACATACTGTTCCTTCCATACCACAGTCTATTACAAGAAAAACTCCCCCCCCCCCCCCCCCAACTATACCCACTTCAATTCATACTGCCCCATAGTCCATAAAATTAACATAGTTAAAACTTTAACAAAACGAATACATACCCATTGTTCCCTCCCCATATTCAAAACCATAGAAAAAGAATTAGTAATTCCTCATCTTACTGCCTCAGCTTTCCCCCTTAACTTTATTAATAGACACAATTACGTACCCAGCCCTTACAAACCCCCAACAGCTCATAGATCCACTTGTATTTTACCTTATTCACCCTGCACAGTCAACATATCCAGACTTCTAAAAACCCATGGCATCCAGACCTTTTTCAGCAACACCAATAACATATCCACACACCTCAGACATCCCATAACCAAAGCAGACACTCCTCCCAGCCCCCTTCAAAGTACAGGAGCAGTCTACTCTGTCTCATGTGAGCAGTGCTCTGCCACATATGTGGGTGAGACAGGTAGAACTGTGGCCATCAGAATGACAGAGCATTCCCGTTATATAACCAACAAAGACCCCAAATCCCTCATCCACCAACATATAGCATCTACAGGACACACATTTGATATTAACCATCCAGTAATCCACTATAGACATATCCACAACCAACACCAACGATTGGTGTTGGAATCCATAGTCTCACACAAACACAATAGCATTAATGGAAAGATCGAAATTCCCGACATCTATGGTGTTTTCTTGGCTGAAACATCTGTAGCATCTTAGTTTTTTATAAAATATTAAATATACAATAGTTCCCGTCATCAAGTTAATAATTTAAATAATAATTAGATATTTGCATTTCTTTTGTTTAGCTTACTATACTAATTTTACAGCAAAATTCTTGTAAATATGTTAAACACTAGCATATATCAATATTCTCTCCTACCTACCATTTGTATCTTTGCGCGTATTCATAATTGCCTGTAGAAGGGCGTTCGTCCCGAAAGCTTGCATTTCGCTTAATTAAAAGAAACTTATCTTACCTCCGTGTTGTCCATCTTTATAATTTACTGGTAAGAGTCCCTGCAATTTTTCTAAATAACCAATTATGTTCCTGCTTACTTTGTATCTAGGTTCCCCTGTGTGACTCAAGGGTTGTATGGCACTTCTACTATCAGTAAGAATCCATATATCGTGATGTTTAGTGTTTTTGATGGATTTTAAGGCTTCATATATGGCTATAAGTTCTGATCTGAAGACTGAGAAAAAATCTGGGTTTCTTCTGTTTATTTTCTCAATGCCATTTGTGGTTTTAATGAGAGATCCACTGCCAGTGTGTCCCAACTCGTCTCTGCTACCATCGGTATATAGTTATTGCATTTATAGGAATGTTATTAATTATTTCTAATGATAATTGTTTTAAGTATTCTGGATTTTGGTATTTTTTGTTGGTGGGTTCATTTAAAGTGGCATTAAAAATAACATTTTTTTAGTGGTTCTCATAAAGATATTTTTTCTGCTAAATAATTTTTTTCCACTTTATATTTTAAAAATTCATTTATTTTGGCCAGGTGGAGAGGGCCTTCTTTTTTAGTCTTATATTGGATTCCCAATTAAGCATGGAATTGGAAGTTCTGTGTTTGTTTCCCTGGCAGATTGTAGCTTCTTCTGTTCTTTAAGGGCAAAATGTCTGGCTCGTAAAGTATAATATCATTAGGGCAGGTATTTCGAAGACCTGTAATAATTCTAGCTGCACTTAGTTGTATCCTTTCCAGTGTTTTAGATTTGTTTCAGATGCTGTACCATAGATTTGATATCCATATTCCAGGATAGGTCTAATTAGAGATGTGTAAGTTAATTTTAGTGTTGTTGCTTCAGCTCCCCACTCTCTTCCTTAAATATATTTCAAGATTTTTAGTCGGTCTCTTTCTTTTTTAACAACTCCTTTAATATGTTTACTGGAGTTAATTTCTGGATCCAGGGTGTAGCCGAGATATTTAGAATGTTTATTATATTGCAATTGTTGTTCTTTGAGAATAATTTTTGGCCTTATATTTTGTATAGTTTCTTATCGGTAGTAAAAAGACAGGTTTCAGATTTTTGGGGGTTAAATTCTAATTTATGCTTATTAGCAAATTTTTCTAGGTGGAGAAGAGTCTTGTTCAAATCCCTTTCAGCTTTTTCCAGTTAGTGTTGCTGCTCCATAGAATAATGTCATCAGCGAAAAGTCCAATATTGGTTTTATGTGAATTTTTTTCTTCTATGCCTGCAATAAATAGGGTGAAGAGATTTGGGCTAAGGACTGATCCTTGTGGTAATCCTTGATACAATTTGAAGGTTTTAGATAGAGTTCCATTATATTTGACCCTGATGTATCTATTTTTAAGGAAATCATTTATCCAAGTGATAGCCTTTACATCAATTTTGAAATGTTTGTATAATTTTGTAATTAACTTGTTTTTACATACCTTATCAAAAGCTTGTGTAAGGTCTAAAAAAGAAGCTGTGGTGTGGTTATTTTGTTTTCTGTTTGTGAATCTTTTACCTTTTTTGTGAAAAATAAGAATTGGTCTATTGTCCCATGTCCTTTCCTAAATCCATATTGTTTTCTGGTAAGAGATTTATTGTGTCGGGGTGGTAGGTGAGTCGTCTGAGTATAATTTTTTCCATTAATTTGCGACAAATACTTGTGAGGGAGATAGGTCGGTAGTTTTTTGGGTCATAAGCAGATTTGTTAAGTTTTTAATGGGAATTATTGTTGCTGTTTTCCAGTCTTGAGGCAATTTTCCAGTTTTCCAGGAGTTATTGAAAATATGAAGAAGTCTTTCTTTGCCAATTTTGCCCAGGTTTGATATCATTTGGCCATGGAATCCATCTGGCCAAGGAGTCTTGTTTAGGTCAGTGTTTTCTAATGCATAAGCTAGCTCTTTCATATTGAATTTTTTCATGGAAAAATATTATGAGTGCTGGTGACATTTTTACAGTCATGAATAATCTTTCGGGCCTTTTTTAAAACTTTCTTATCTTTTATTTCAAATTTGATTTTACTACTTATTTGATATGAATTACCTAAAAGATTGGCAGCATTTTTGTAATTAGTTGCTGGGGTACCATCTGTATTCTTAATCATATTTGTTTTTTCAGTTTGTGACTGGGATCTGTCAATTGGTTTTGCCAAATGCCAAAGTTTTGTATTTGGGTTTCTTGGGTTCAGGTTTTCACAATTTTGTTTCCATTTTTCCCTTTTCACATTTACGTATAATCTTTTTATTCTTGCATTCACAATGTTCAGTTCAGTTCTACAATTTGTTTGGTTTTGGGTGCACTTTTTTGTAGTTCATTAATATTACCTCTTGGTATTGAAACTTTGGCTGCTTTAATAATGGTGTTTTTGAAATATATCCAATTAGCCTTTTTTAAGTTCCAGAATTTTTCTTAATTGAGCTGGTTTTGGTCTTGGTGCTAATTTCTATTAAATTAGGCAAATGATCACTTCCAATAATTTTTAATATTTGCCATTTGCATTTGTGGAAAATGTAAGGATAGTTAAAACTTATATCAAGTGCTTGTGCAGTATAATAGCTGTAGGAATGATGGGTAGGATTCCCATCATTTAAGCACATGAAAGCATTGTCGTCAAATAAGTTTGTTAGTATTTTGCCTCTTGGGTTTAGGGTGGAACATCCCCATAGTTGATGTTTGGCATTAAGGTCACCTACAATAATAGTGTTGTCTGTAAGAAATGGAGCCATTTTTCCATCGTCAATAAGTTCATTGTTTGAAGGGTGATACATATTGTATATGTTG
The DNA here is from genome assembly GCA_030710605.1 of Cordylochernes scorpioides. Taxonomy (NCBI): domain Eukaryota; kingdom Metazoa; phylum Arthropoda; class Arachnida; order Pseudoscorpiones; family Chernetidae; genus Cordylochernes; species Cordylochernes scorpioides. Next base: position 19,216,323 of record CP092884.1, on the reverse strand, counting down.
ATGGCTTTGTTTTGATTGAGGTAGACTTTGATACCTTGGGCTTCGAGGTCTGATGTGTTTGGAATATTAACGGCTATGTCCTCATAGTACAAATTCTTGATTAAAAATGCTAGGCCACCCCCTTTAACATCATATACAGATCGATCTTCAGACCTTACCCTGAGTAATGGAGGGGCCGGAATTAACATAATACTGCAAGATGGAACACACATCAAAATCAAAGGAGCAGGACAGATTTCCTCAAACTTCACTTGTGAACTGACAGCTATCTGGAAAGCCCTTGATGTATGCCTTAATCAACCATCCCTGCATCAAGCAGAAGGAATTTTAATATACAGCGACTCTATATCCGCTCTAGAAGCAATTCAGAAGGGCAATACTAAAATCACACAGAAAATACACTCGTTACTTACCCAACTGGAACCATTGGAGAAGAACTGCATTCCACAATGGATTCCTGTCCATGTTGGGATCGGGGGTAATGAAATGGCATTTGAATTGGCAAAGGAGGCCAGAAAGTTGAGCCAAAGGAAAGAACAAATGTCAGTATTTGACGCTGATGCTTTGTCAAAATACAAGATAATTAAACAAATAATAAGAAAAGATCAAAATGCGAAATAAACTCTGAGAGAAAAATGACCAAAACTATAAAAAGACTTAGAATAAAACACTATAAAGGAATGACAATACATCCAGATGGCACAAGAACCTATAGGACATGCAACAACTGTCCTGGTGTGGAACTAACACCTACACACATATTCTTATACCCAGCAATGGCCGCAGCCTCGCAGAAAATTGACATAGACCCAGAGCAGCAACTTTACACACCCAAGATAGTGGACATTGCTGCTGCTGTGATGGAGATGCATGGAGACATCTGAGACTCTTTATTGGACACGACAACCACAACAACGGCATTTCAGAGTAAAATAAATTATCAGAGATTTCAAATGAATTAAAATAAATATAATCGATACTGAGAGAGTTGAATTTAAAAAATTAGAAATTTATTATCTTCGAAAACAAACCGTATCTAAAATATCAATTTTTTTTTTTTTTTTGCTAAATGTTTAATTTGCATATAGCTATTTTACATATCTCAGATTGTATTTAAAAATCGTCAACCAATTCTTCTATTTTTGGCGAAATGGTGTTTTATTATTTTATCATCAGATATTATTAGGGTTCTTTCCTGGTATTAAAAAAGGAAAAATACGTATCGACCATTTATATTTTTAATTTATCAAACAATTTGGCTGATTAATCTCTGATTCTGGTAGAGCGCCATCTAGCGAATAAAATTGTAGCTAAAATCAGTTTCGAATTTTTCATTATTTTTTCATTAAAAAAAATCCCATTGCATCCTGAACACAATGGTGTCTACCGCATTGCTCTAGCGCAAATATTCGCGGAGTTATTAATTTTTAAAATAGTGCGGGACTTTTGGATCACCCTGTATATTGTTGCATCAATTTTAATGCGTCTTACATTTATTCAAAATATTATATAGTATTTAATATTTATTTAAAACAGAATATTTAGATTATCATCATTCCTTTTTATAGTTTCATTCCTTTTGTAATATTTATTGTACATATATATGATCACGACCTACGAGGAAGACCACGAATAAATAAACACAATAACGTTGGAATGTAATTTATTTTATTTACTTTTACTTTTATTTATTTGCTTTGAATATGGAAACCCGCTCGGGAAACGTATATAACACCAAGAAGGAAGAAACCAAGGTCGACGACCCTGCAAAGCTGCAACTTGGTGCAACAATTGGTAGAGATGCTGGTTTCGAACCAGTTACTTTGAACCCCAATATAGAAATTCCGAAATATGACGGGACAGAAGACCCTCGCCTATGGATAGAATCCCTCGAAGAGATTGTTTTCCTCTACCATTGGGCAGACTACATAATCGCCCGTTATGCCGCCATGAACATGACGGGAAGCGCTAAAACCTGGTTAAATTTGCACAAAGCTAGTTTCACGAATTGGGAAAATATTAAAAACCGCCTCATTCAGGATTTTTCTCTGGACGCGAATAAAGAAGAACTTAGAATGAAGCTCAACAGAATGCAACACTGGAATGAACCAGCAATCAGGTTCGCGGAAGACATCCTAGTGTTGTGCAACAATGTTGACCCCGCAATGGAAGAAGAAACAAAAATTGAACATGTTATTGGAGGAATGAAAAAGAGTACTCATTCGCGCTCTACCTGAACCCTCCTAAAACGACCGATGAACTTCTTGTCGTGTGCAAGAAAATGGATTCTTTTGAAAAGAAGTATCGGGAACGTGTGGAGAAATCCAGAAACCTATATAACGTCCACGCAATTCTAGACCCCAACAACAATCGAGGTACGTGCCGCCGACTGCCACACGAAACTACCAGACCACTTCCAGGCCCCAAGCCTTTTTATTTTCATAACCTCCTTCATCAAATTGCTAGTGAATTGTGAACCTCTGTCGCTGATAAGAAATCTTGGAGCCCGTGACGTAAAAATATATGTTCGATTAAAAATGTAGAGACTTCTTTCACTGTTGCTTCTGGTACTGCCTTTGTTTCAGCATACTTGGTATAATAATCTGTCAACACAATTATCCATTTCCTTCTTTTTTTCGTTGATGGCAAGGGGCCAACAAAGTCAATTCCGATTCTTTCAAAAGGGTAGTTAGCTGGGGGAATAGGTTGTAAAAGTCCAGATGGCAACTGATTTGAACCTTTACGACTTTGGCAAAGATGGCACGTCTTTACAAATTCGGAAACATCTTTCAGCGTGGAAGGCCAATAGTATTTATTCTTCACGGTATGTGGTTCTGGCGACGCCCAGATGGCCATTCAGCATATGGTTAAGGTATTCACTTATGATATCCTTCCTTCTCTTCTTTGGCACTACCAGCAACCATTCTCTACCTTCAGGATTGGGATTTTTCATGTAGAGACACCCATTTTCTTCTTTAAAGTTCTGTGTAATTGAACGCTTGTTTCCACTAAGGTTCTCCTTAATATTCTCAATAAAATCATCCTTTTCGTCTATTATTTGATTCAGAAATAGTCTTTCATAATCCTCGTCCCATTCGTTTTCTGGTAAGGGTCCTCTAGATAGACCATCAGCGTCCAGATGTTTTTTTCCCGATTTGTGTATGATTTCGAAATTATATTCCTGAATCTTCAGTGCCCATCGTGCTAATCGACTGGTCGGATCTTTCAAATTCTTAAGCCAGCATAGTGCGTGATGATCAGTGACGATTTTAAAGTGCCTTCCATATAAATAGGGCCGTAATTTTGATATCGACCACACCACAGCTAAACATTCCTTTTCAGTGGTTGAATAATTTTGCTCAGGTTTACTTAGGGTTCGGCTCAAATATGATATTACCTTCTCTTCGCCACCGATATTTTGAATTAGTGTTGCGCCTAAGCCGATGTTAGAGGCATCTGTGTGAATGCAGGTGGCTGCATTTGGATCAAAGTGACCTAAAATTGGCGGATTTATAAGAGCTTTTTTAAGATTTTGGAACGCTTCTTCCTGTTTTCCTGTCCAGATAAATTGCACATTTTTTCTGATGAAACTGGTCAATGGATCAGCGATTAATGAGAAATCTTTAATGAATTTTCTATAATATGAGCACATTCCTAGGAATGATTGCACTTCTTTGGCCTTCTTGGGCTGAGGAAAATCTCTAACGGCTTTGATATTATATTCGGCAGGTTTTATACCCTCTTGGTTGGTTATATGACCAAGGATCTCAAGTTCCTCGAAAGCAAATCCGCATTTCTTGGCGTTCAGTTTTAAATTAGATTCGCTGAAGCATCTGAGGACAGCTTCAAGTCTTTTAATGTGGGTTGGAAAGTCCGAACTGTATATAATCACATCGTCCAGGTAGCAAAGGCAAATCTGCCATCTCAGATTTCCGAGGACATTGTCCATGTTCCTCTCAAAAGTAGCAGGGGCGTTGCATAGACCGAAGGGCATTACGTTGAATTCATATAACCCATGTGCCGTAGTGAAAGCCATCTTCTCTTTGTCTCTCTCTTCAATTTCGACTTGCCAATATCCCGATTTGAGATCTATTGCTGAGAAGTACTTGGATCCTTGGAGAGTATCCATTACATTGTTGGGTCAGATTTCCATCAAACAGACCCAACAAAGATGTAAACATTCTTTTACATCATATATACATAGAAGCCGTGTCTCGCCGAAAGTGTTTGGTGTGCAGATGGAAGTCCCACAGCTATGGCCGACGGTGGTTCAAAGGCCAAGCCAGGGGAAGACACATCCCTGGACGTGGATCCCAAGATCTGCCAGGGGAAGACACAGCCCTGGACGTGAATCCCAAGATCTGCCAGGGGAGAACACAGCCCTGGACGCGTATCACAATATCTGCGATAGGAAGATGACATCGGCCCTGATTGAGTAGCCAGGAGCCCGATGCATACAGATGCAGAAGAAGACCAGGAACCGGGGAGACATTCAGTTGGAGACGATGACTATACCGTTAAAGTTCACCCACAGTCCAGCACAGGATCTACACCAGAAGTGGACTTCGAGCATACTTCTTTGTAAAACCTTCCTTCTTTTAGTATGTATATATCTTGTGACATCACATTCTTTGATAGTTGAGGCATATTTAGCAATTTTTGAATTTCTTAAAGAAGAAATTAGTATATAGATTTCCCAGGGGGGGGCAGGCATCTTAAATTTTATTTAATTTCATCGTTAATTTAAATTATCTCTCAATAAGAAAGATAAATTCTAAATTTTCGTTAATATTTATTTTATTCTAAATTGATTTCTCATAAGTCGAGCGAGTATATTTACTAATCCATAATTTTTCCTTTAAAATAAAAATATAATAAATATTTTATTCCTTAATTTTTAAATATAATAATATTATTTTTAATATTCCGAGAATTTTTGTATATTCAACTTTTACTACTCTGTGAGAAATTATTGAGGTTGAGGTGACCAAAAGAGAATAATTTATCATATAAAAAAAAAATATTTAAATCAATAATTTTTTTATTTTACTCGGAATATATATATTATTTAATTTCCTAAAGGAATCAATTTATTTTTAACCTACAATTTTTTTTTCTTGCGGCAACACGGTAAATTGGGGGCGTGGTCAAGATCACGTGGGTGTTTGCTTTCGACGAATGAAAATGCCAACCAATAGGAACTTTGGCGCGAACAGCGAATGAAAATGGACAGGGGCAAGCATAAAAGAGGGTTTCTTTGCCAAAATGGAGGCTTTTTGCTTTTTGAATCGATGTCGCTCAGTCTAGACAGTTTTTGATCGAGCGTCCAAGCAAGCTGGGGCAAGTTTCCAGGAAGGAGGAGAGCGATTTCTTATCAGGAGAGGTATGCGGTCGAGATACTAGGTAAGTTAATTTAGATTTTGTCGTAAAGGTCTATATAGCAAAACATGGCGAAGCCATGATAGATGTCTAAGAAATTTCCTTTTTATGTTTAGCCAACATGTTTTGCCAACTATGGCGAGATTATATGGTGAGAGGGACATATCCATGTTTTGATAGGTAAATTATTTCTTGTCCATGCAAGGTTGCCCCTGAAATGAGATGTTGTAATTTTATATTATGTTAAATAAAAATCATGGCAAATATATATTAAAACATGGCGAAGCCATGATATATACCAAAGAAATTTCCTTTTTATGTTTAGCAAACATGCTTTGCCAACTATGGCGAGTTTATATGGTGAGAGGGACATATCCATGTTTTGATAGGCAAATTATTTCTTGTCCATGCAAAGTTGCCCTTGAAATGAGATGTTGTAATTTCATATCGTGTTAAATAAAAACTATGGCATGTTTTGTATATTGAGAAAGGTTTTTTTTTTTGTTGTTCCTAATAAACATAAGACCCCACTCTTGCTTGAAATCCTTAAAAAGGCAAAATTTTATCCATCTAGGATCACCCATGATTGAAACTTGTAAACTGAGATATAATAATAAAAACTTGGAATTATTATTAATTAAAAAAAAAGGATGTGTGGTAATTTATCTTGAAACAAATCACATTTTTGGTTATTAATATGGATCTTTGTGTTCGTCGTATCATATTAAGTGTATATCTGAGTGTAATCCGAGTTAATACACAAGTTGATGTAAGCATTTGGCGAGTGTTACATTTTGCATATGTATGTCAAAAAGGTGAAATTTAACCACCTAGACGTAAGAGCGAATCTTACATTGGTGCTCAACTACAAATCACATGTAAACCCGGGTGTATACTATATTTACCATATACATGTATATATTGAAGTTACTTTAAGCTAGCCAGGCTAAGATAGAAACGCTTCCAAAATGGAACGTAAGTGGGAATCTTACATTGGTTACCCAACGTGGGGCGATTTACTGTTGAAAAATGTAAAACAACTTTACATGAAGTAAACCCCATTGACCTGAAATAAAAAAATCTCATGCTTTACCACGATTTACATTAAGCCTAAAACAAAAATGCAAAATAATGATTAACAATCCATATTCATACCTTTGTCCAACTTTCCTATAATTTCAAAGAAATATTTAACGTCCAAATACGCATCTTTGTATATTTCATGGTTTTGATAATAGCTTTATTTAAAAATACGTTATTCACGACGCCTTTTTGCATATCATGGTCTTGATAAAAGCTTTTTTGCATATCATGGTCTTGATAAAAGCTTTATTTGAAAATACGTTATTCACGACGCCTTTTTGCATATCATGGTTTTGATAAAAGCTTTATTTAAAAATACGTTATTCACGACGCCTTTACATTTTTTGTATATTTTCATGATTTTTGGTAAAAGCTTTGTCTTTACGACGCCTTACATGTCACGACGCCTTTGTCCAACCTTCCTATAATTTCAAAGAAATATTTAACGTTCAAATACGCATCTTTGTATATTTTCATGGTCTTGATAAAAGCTTTATTTAAAATTACGTTATTCACGACGCCTTTTACATTTTTTTAATTGTAATTTGTTTCGAGCTTAGCATATATATTATTCTAACCTTTCAATTTTCAAATTTACAGAAGCATCTTATGGTTGAAGTGTACCACATTTTTTTTATAAGTTTCAAATATTGGAGAAATAATTTCTTCCTTTGTATAGATCATGAAACTTTGGGACGCTAACTTAAGCCTAGAAATATTGTTTTCTCAGAAACCTGAGAATTTCCCACAAGCCCCAAATTTAGAGCCTCTAGGGACGTCTTTTGATTGACACGTTGGGGTAGCAACCACATCTGTAGAGAGGTGGAATGATTGACGTGAAAAACAACAGATGTGCATACAGGATGTTTTCGATGGGGAAGGTAAGCTAGGGGGAATGGAGATATTTTTGATGGGAGATGTGCAAAACACATGTATAGTCAATAGCTGTAGGTAAAAAAAAAAAAACAATTAGAACACAGTTCGCTACCAGATCTCGAGTTGAAAGGTCAGTCTTACTATCCTCCCCGCTTTTGCGGGTAGGTTTTTCACGTCTTAAATATTCTATCTTCCTTGGTCTTTCATCATTACCTTCTTTATTATAAGATAAATGAAACTTATTTGTTTACTACAGTTTAATAATTTTTATATATTTTAATTATTTCCGTCCCACAGAACTTCCACTCAATAAGACTAAAGATATTTTGAATTTTATTAGAATGCTCTCTTAGCTATCTTTAATCTTTATAGTATTTAACGTTATCTAGAGAATAATCCAAAGCATTTATTTTCTTTTCTGATGTGCATCGACTTACGATTTATTTAATTTTAAATATTTGTATTTTCTGTATTTAAGGCTTCATGCCTTAAATGTTCCATCTCCTTAGTTTCTCACCATTATTTTTTTTTTATTAGTAGGTCAATACGACTTATTTCAAGGTTTAATAAATTTTATTTTTTTTATTATTCTTTTCTTCAACAAATTGATTCCACTTGATAATTCTGGAGATATTTTGAACTTTGTTATTGCTATAGTACGCTTAGCCCTCTCTTATCTTTCTGATGTCGAGCATTATCAATGTAAAACACAAAGATTAAAAATCTTTGTTTTTCTTATCTAGTTTGAAGGAAAAACGTACATTATCACGTAGTTTAAGTTAATCTCATATAGGCTCCCAATTAATCTTCTAATACTTTTTAAGTTATTTCATACTGATTTTTCTTTCTTTATTTAACAATTCAATTGTTTATTTGATACTTTATGCCATCTCAAGGGTATTTAGCTTACTAGGATAAGCATGATTTCGGAGCTTTTCTGATATATATTTTAAAGATATAGCCTATGTAATGTATTAATCTAGATTATACCAAAGAATAGTGATTTCTATATATTTTAAATCTTTATTTGTCCTAGTAATTTCGCTTGTCATTTTACTTTGTCATTTTTGCGATTTGTCATTTTTTTTGCTAACCGAGACAATACTTACCTCGAAGTATTTCGCATTTTTGCAGTTATATGAATACAATGTTTGGACATAATGTTCGTTTTACTATATAATTGTATATATTTAGTTTTATTTATTCTCGGGTCTTTAGCTTTGTTTATTTAATTTTGTAATCCACTTATTTCATCTTACATTTTGTAAAGTGATGCAGCAGTATTTATTGACATCATATATATAACTATATCTTAGCAACTTTAGATGAGTCTGCATTATTTATTTTTAATCTCCTCCCGCAATTAGACATGCACACTTATTGATTTTTTTTTAAAGCAGGCATTGAATAGATATGATGTATCCAGGGACAATCTCCATATTTTATTTCAATCTCTTGGGTATGGGAAGGAGAAACGCCTTTATGGCTTTAGTAGTTTGATTTTACTAAATAATTAAATATTGTGTGTATTATCCGACATTTCGTTTAAAGCATTCATCCTCTTAACTAAGGTACATTGTCATGCGCAGTTTTTTATTTTTATTTTTTTTTTGTCAACTTTATATGAATATACAATTTTCTTTTAAAATCTAACCCCGATATTGTAGACAAGCATATAGCTTAGCTCGCTTCTTTAAATCGTTGAATTGTCAATTTATTCTCGATGTGGTACAATTCACGATATTTGTGTGACGATCGAATCACGATAAAATTTTCAAAATGGCGGTCGATGGACGCGTGTGTATTTACTCTATAGAGTGGTTGTTTATACACATAGGTGCCTATGGATTTGTTTAATTTTATTAAGGTCTTCAGTTATATTTTCTGTATTTACTAGTGATTTCGTCCAACAGGTCTAGTAGCACACTGGTATTTCTTTTCTCTATTCGATAACATAATTGCTTAATTTTTATTTTTATGTCCATTTATGAACGCAATGTCCAGACTTAAGTGCCCACTTCGAATATCGATAGTAAATGAGTTTAGTCATACCTTCCCGCAAATTTCTTCCTTAGCTTTTATTTTATGAAATGATCAATTTTTTTTAAGTAACAATCGATATAGATTCCTGGTAACGCTTACTAAATAAAAACAGTGTTTATGATTTTTTTTTTGTTAACCTTATATGAATGTGCATTTTCGTTTAAAACTCAACCCCGATATCTTAGGAAAGCGTATAGATTAGCTTGCTTCTTCGAAACGTTGAATAGGATCATATTTTTTGATATGGCATGATTTACTATAGATGATTACGTGTCAAAATACAATCACAGCGAAATTCCAAAATGGCGGCTAAAAGGACGCGCCAGGCAACCGACTTTCATTCCATACTGCCTCCAACTTTATATGATCTTAAATATCCTGTATACACTGGTATGAGGTCACCTTGAAGTGTTATAAACGTACAATTTTTTTTTACAAAAATAACTTGGGAAAAATTTCAAAGATTCTTCTATTCTGAAACATTTCCCCTTGGACGAAGACGAATAAAACATCTCAATAGTATTAAATTTACAGTAAATATTTGCCAGCAGAAGGCATGATGAGATTACATGAAATTTAAACCAGTCATATGTTTAGTCTGTTTCTTTAGTTGTAATTTGACACAGTCATAAAATAAAGAAATGGACAGTACGCTATATCTTGATGCTGGATATTTTCTATGTCAGGAAGGTGTAGTTATTCTGTTTAACGAGAATTCCAATAATTATCGAAATTTAGCAAATTATCTTTGGGGAATTGGACAACTGTCTTGAAATAAATTTTTTGAGCTGCTCGAGTAGATAAAAAAAAATCCTGGAGTTAGAGTGGACGACTAGTAGTACAGACTGACCACTCGACGCAGAAAACTTTAGTGATCAATTATTGTGTTAGTTCGCTGTAGACAAGAAGAACTTTGACTCTCAGGATATTCGATAGGCAGAATTTCAAGAATTGATAAGGTCATGGTTAAAGTTTACACAGGCATATGGGGGGGATAAAGGCAACTATTAAACAAGATAAGAGGCAGTCTTATGTTTTAAGTACTTTCAGTGGAAGCAGATGCCACTGCAAATATTCAGTCTAAATAATTTCAAGTTTTGAAGTCATGCATGACGAGTTAGCACGGGATTGACGCCTGAACTGGCTTTCATTGGGATTAAACGGGTTTGCAAAGAACTAGGAGGAGTGTAACATGTCACACCAGTGTACCAAGACGTATTTTAGAAGGTTTACGTTGAGCCAACTGAAATTAGTGAAGAATTAAGAAATTAAGATCTTATTATTTGAGTTTTATACTAATTTCAATTACGCGATATGGACGGCGTTATAAGTTGGGTAAAAATGATTCGGCCGCAATGGGATGGTCTCCTGGAGGTGGTACGATCAAATATTACTTATTGAATGCCGGGCGGGATCGCATGAAGCATTAAATGACATCAAGAAATGATTAAAGAAACACCCTAGAGGATTGGGAATTGACAAAATGACGACATGAGAAATGCTCAACATAGTGCATTGGCAGCAAAATAATATCTTGCTATTGTATGGACAGCCACTTCTTCCTGAAATGTGCAGCGGGTGTTGGTCCCAGAGTTAAGCCCTTTTGAGGTGACACTTCCCTTTGCAGATGACATAAAGACGCGTGACAAAACAGCATATGAGCTTTAAACTAACTTCAATCCCTGCCATAAATTTAGTATACCAATAGCTATAGAACCGCTGGAAACTCCCATACACTGTGTGAATATTTTAGAGAGAAATGAGCGATTCAATTCTATGAGCCGTGAGGTATCCTGTAAGATCGGAGCTGTACCCCATTCAATTTTTTTTTTCAATAGTAGTCGGTGCGAGATATTTCCAGAATTTTTTTTTAACTGTCATATAATTCAAAAAACTTGAAAACTACACTATTTTGATACAGTTTACATCTAGCATCCATGTGAACTCAATATGACTATTGAACGTAGATCGAAGACTAATAAGCGAGACAACCCAAAGAGAACGAGTTTAACGGGCCTACAAGTAATAGTAGAAGCAAACTATTCGCACAATTTTGTTATGTTCCCTCTAACTGATCTATGGCATTATAGATTTTTTTTTCAACAAGGTGACTACCTCGCCGAGTGTGTATGGAGGTATAAAGGCTTAAAGGTCATAGGTTGTTGGAATAATATTACACTAGTAATAATTAATAGTTCATTCTGATATACAGTAAAGGCAGTGAGAGCAGCGCCTCCACCAGTAGGCTATCATAGCTAGTTCAATACACCCAGGAAGAGCTTATCTCCTCGAAGGGGAGATTAGGGGGGTGAAAACTGGCTCTCTGGAATTTTCCTCGAAATTTTTCGGCGGCTCTCGCCATGAACGAATGTCAGACTTTAGTATAGAGCTGACAGGGGAGGAACAGATTCCCAGAAGGGACTCCCGAGATATCAAGGTAGGCTAGAGCAATAGATCGGGATCCAACTCCCGATGACGGGTTTCAAGGAAATACCAGAGGGATGAAAAGGGAGTGAAATGTGTTAAAAACGATGGAAGAGAGAAGCGGGAGAGGTGATGAATAAGAGATGAAATGTGTTGAAAGCGTTGAAGAGAGATGCGATGGAAGTAAGATAAAAGAGCGATGAAGTGTGTTAAAAAAGGCGATGAAAAGGCAGTGAAATATGTTGGAAGCGTTGAAGAGAGATGCGATGGAAGTAAGTTGAAAGGCGTTGAGGATGATGAAAGATGATGAAAGAGTGAGAAAGCGTTAAATGATGATGAGAAAGAGATAGAAAGATGCAGAAAGATGTTGGAAGAGAAAGAATTGAAGAAAGTTGGACAAAGAGTTTTGTAAATAGTAGATAAAGGTTGATAGGAGAAAGGTTCGTTCAACGTTTAGAGAATAGCTGTTGGCTGATAGAACGATGGAACGATTTTTTAACTCTTCATCAAGTGGTTGATGGATAATATGTTTTTGACTAGATACCAATATCTGTAAATAGTACATATTATACACTGAGAGTTTGTGTAAGCTGATTTACCTAAGTTTCAGCAACTGTACACTCTAATTTATATACATAGGTCTTTATTAGTTACAATACTAGGTTATATATTAAATAACAAATATGTATTCTCCCTTTTAAGAAGCAATTTTATTGGCTGCAATCTTGGTTTTAGTGTTATTATATGATTTCATAAGAGTTACTCAGTTTTTTTTTTTTAACAACGCTTTGTTCTTAGTGATAGGCTGCGATTTAAAGAGTTTCAGCTTTCTTTTATTTTTCTAACTACGAGTTTGTTTTAGCGTTGTAATGAATCTTAAAATTTCGGTCCTTTTTCTTTTATTTTTAAGCTACATCTTGTCGTAGTGTGATGATGAACTTTAAAGAGTTTTCAATTTTTTTATTTTAAGCTAACAATTTTGTCTCAGTGTTATGGTGAACTTTGAAGAGTTTGCAGTTTTCCTTTTATTTTAAACTATAACGTGTGTTCTAAACTTCCAGTTTCCTACTTTATTTTATGTTAACAATTTTGTCTTAGTGTTATGGTGAACTTTAAATAGTTTGCAGTTTTTCCTTTTATTTTAAACTATAACGTGTGTTCTAGTGTTAAGTGACCGTTGAAAGGAGCTTTAACACCCTGTTTCAGTTAGTGTGTTATTTGTCTCAACCTTGTCTTTGTGCAGAATATCGTCTCACAACCTTGCTGTAGTGTTTGTTGCCATCTTTAAAGATATTTACAATTTGTTTTAATGTTAGTGTGTCATTTAGAGAAAATTGTCACAACCTTATCCTTGTATAGAACACCGTTTTTACACCGTTTTATTTAATGAGTTATATGAGAGATTCTAGATATAAAATAAGAGTTACTATTTACATGAGCCAAATCGACCCAGCAGTAAGAGCAAGAGGGGGGAACTCAGATATTCCCTCCTTTCACGTGACGCCACGTTTACCCCGACCGGTCGTTCCAGATAAGAGGGAATACCAGGAAACTCTGTCCTCCTGACATCGCTCCCTCAACACGAGAAACAGCATCCCGCTGTTTACTAGTCGGTCACATGACCTTGGGCAATCTGTTCTTATACTTCGGGATCGTGATAGGGCTTCATGCTCACTACATGGACGATATCTTGGGTTTTTCGTCTTCTCCTAGTGTAGAATTGTCTCAGCCTCATCTTAGTATAGTACATAGTTAAAGGAGTCTTCACTACCTTGTTTTAATGATAGTTTGTCATCTTTAAGCGTTGTCTCACAACCTTGTTTTAATATAACACATCGTTTTGAAGAGCTTTCGCAACCTTGTCAGGATATGATTTAGGAAAGTTTTAGTTTTTATTTTTTTTTTGTTTTTATGCTACAATTTCGTCCAACTATAGGACCAGAGGGACCACGAGAGACAGCAACCTTAGGAAACCCGCTAGGGATAGTGAATAGGACAATTAGTGGCAATGTTGGCGGCCCTGAAATACGCCGTTCGACCAGGGTCAAGAAACCCACTGAGTGCAGATCGTGTCCAGGTCGCCATTGATTAAACCTATAGAATGTGTACTAGAGTTTGGTTAAATTTTGATCATAGTATAATGTGTTAGAACGTGAGTTGAAGGCCATAGACCGTGGTTTTTTAAAGAGTTTCAGTTTTTTTTTACGCTACAACCTTGTGTTTGTGTTAAATGTTCATTGCACGGAGTTTCAGTTTTTTTTATTGAAGAGGCTATTCTGTAATACAGTCGAACTTGGATAATTCGAACCCCAAGGGACCATAAAAAAATTCGAATTATCCAAAAATTCGAATTAAAGATGTTTTGAATAAAGGCTTAAGGCTTCTAGGGACCAAGATAAATATTCGAATTAAAGAGGTTTTCGAATTAAAGAAGTTCGAATTATCCAAGTTCTACTGTAATAGCAAGTTGTGATTTAAGTCGTGAGTTCAACAATATATTTTAAAACTATTTTAGAGGCGTTATATTCTTTTTTAAAATAAAACAATTTCTACTGTCCTTACTGCGATGGAAAAATTAAAGGGAGGGCCTGGCTCATCAGTGGTGAACCCTCCCAGCGGTTTCGCCAGTTTAATCTACCGCTGGGAGGGTTCACCACTGATGAGCCAGGCCCTCCCTTTAATTTTTCCATCGCAGTAAGGACAGTAGAAATTGTTTTATTTTAAAAAAGAATATAACGCCTCTAAAATAGTTTTATAATTTGATAACAGATGGCGCTCTAGTACATCGTAACAATATATTTTGTTTTGATTTTTTTGTTGAAGGTTCTGAACAGTGGTTCAGCTTTAAAATAATTAAGGAACTTAGACGCATTAGATATCTGCTGTGCTTATAACCAATTCTCTATGGACAGGCTTGGAACTTGTGTTGGGTAAAACTTGACTCCCTGTAATCCCTGGGTCCAGAATACAGTTCAAAGAGAATTTCTAATGAGAGTATGTAAGGCAGTTACAGTCTAAGAATTGATATGATAGAGTAACAAGTAACCTCTGTTGTTAAACTCCAGAACGAGCTGGGTACTGAAAGCCCTATAAGTCCAAAGAAAGAGTTTAGCTGAATAGCAGAAAAAGAAGAATGCCAATGATCTTATATGGGAAGTAGCGTTGGCAAAACACTTGTAGACCTATCATATATTGGCAATGAGGTAAATGCTTGAAGTTCAGTTCGCTCCATTTAAGTGCTAGTTTTGATGATTCATCTTGTGTAGACACCAAGTCTCAAGATAGGAAGAAGACTTACAAAACTATTAGACGCACAGTTTTAAAGATAGGTTAGATTCCAGCATTTGATTGTTAACAATCAATTTTATTAAATGTTTAGATGTGAATATTATCTATCTATGTATAGATAATTGATATGTATAGAGTTTGAATGAGGCATTTCTTTTATTTGAGTAAACCAGGGCTTCAGTCCCTGATCTGTTTTAACTTGTTAATTTCATTTGATTTCACATTTGTCCTAGAAGATTTATTATTTGTTAAGGCATATTGATAATGGTATTTTTATAGTATTTTGGTTTTTACGATAGAGTCTAACTTTAGTTTGAATGCGATCGCGAATGTAATGAATGAATGTAATGATCAATGAATGAGGCCACAAAGTTAAAGTTTAACATACTGTTAATCCAAAAAGGTACTTTAGAATAAGGTTAGGGAACTAATAGATTCAATTTAATTTTGATTTCTTTATTTGTTAGGAACGATAGCCTCATAGGACTGTACAAC